>VMOF01000024.1:51411664-51429129 GCA_011764245.1 Trialeurodes vaporariorum | reverse complement strand
TTCAATGACTTCGTTCTCTATTTTGGGCCAAGAGAAATTTCACAGGCATCTTTTTTGATCCCCTCTTGAGTCTCCCTGGCTATTAACCTTTTCCGAAGAATCACTATGTTCACTGATGTTCAAGATTCACCGGTCATAAAGTGAACCGCTTTCCCGGAATTTGAAACTCAACGCTGTACAATCAACTTATTCGGGAAATCCTGGGGCATTTCCTTTCCGGGAAAATCCGGCAATTCTGGGATGGACGAATACCGCGTGGCGGGCGCGGACATACCGTCAATTCGCGCTCGCTAATTGCAAACTGGAACGAATTTCCATCTTTGTTTTTCGCCCATGATCTTGGGCTTTGGCTTCGCGTCTCCTCTGTCTCGGAACTATTTTCAAAAGGAGTCCACCTCCTTCTCTCCTCCTCCGTATCCATTCAACACGCTTCACTCAATGCGTCGCGTCGCGTCGTGGAAACTCCACTCAGTATGGTTTTCATCGTCAACATGGTTGCCGCGTGGATTATTAAAAGGGCTGCCGTTTGCGTAATCAAGCTAGTTTTACATTCACCGATGCTTCCACCGGTTGAGAAAAGATTACGGAGTTCAGTTCAGTGCACGACTGTAATAAATTAAAATTCTCGCATCTGTAATCTTTTCTCAACCGGTGGAGTCGTCGATGACTTTAAAAAACTTGCGGATATTTTAATTAATCAACGGAGTTTCCACCGATTAAGAAAATTACAGATCAGAGTATTTTCGTCCATTACAGTCATACACTGAACTGAGCTGTGTAATCTTTTCTCAACCGGTGGAATCATCGGTGAATAGAAAAATAGCATTGATTATACGCAAAACGGAAGCCCTGATTTTATTTATCACATGAAACAAACCAACAAAAAGCAGGAAAAATTTAAAATTTTAAACCCCCCAGGGGCACCCCCCCCCCCCCCCCCCCCCACCGATTCCTTTCGCGACACAAACTTTTTGATAAATTTGCCCCATGGCGAACACATTGACTTTTGACCAAGATTAAAAAAAGATATATTGGTTATGAAAAAGATACGTCTGCTCCCAGGCCTAAGAAAACTGTTTGAGTTTTTCCGTAATTCTGTTATCCAATCCGATCCTGTCTAGTCCAAATGCTTTCCTGTGAACAAGTAATAACTTTTATTCTCTTTTTTATTTTCTTTTATTGGTGCATTCCTCCTTTGATTAAAAACTTAACTGGGAGCCCCCGACCCCCTTATAACTTTGGGAGAAACCCCCACACTAAAAGAATTCTTTTTTTAAATTTTCCAAGGTGTTCTTTCCTTTATTTTAAGAAACCCACACAGTGAAAATTGAAAAGGGGAATACCTTTAACCCGGAACCTTATCTGCAAGTAAAGATTTTTTATTTTGAATGATTCCTTCTAACAACTTTTACTTGGTAAGAAAATTTAGATAAACGTGTTTCCTTTTTTTTAAAGAAGCATTCTCTCAGTGACGGCGACCTCCCATAAATTTGCTAACCCCCCCCCCCCCCCCTTTAAGGGTTAATTTATGAGGACGG
This sequence comes from Trialeurodes vaporariorum, assembly GCA_011764245.1. Classification (NCBI taxonomy): domain Eukaryota; kingdom Metazoa; phylum Arthropoda; class Insecta; order Hemiptera; family Aleyrodidae; genus Trialeurodes; species Trialeurodes vaporariorum. The sequence continues at coordinate 51,427,591 of VMOF01000024.1, read as the reverse complement.
TTGCAAAAGTTTTTTCAAATTTCAAATTCAAACAGCTTACATTTGTAATATTCCTATTTTTCCCTTGTTCCCTTTAGTATGTTTCCATTTTTCCTTAATTTAGGGAAAGCCCTTATCTTTCACTAATTTCAATAAATTAAAATTTGAAAAAAACAAGGCCCTCAAGGAATGAAACCTTCCTGCAAAATGTTGATGAATGGGATTTTAAAAGTTATGGGGGAAATACAGGCAAAACATCTGCCCTAGAAATATTTTCTATTTTAACTTTTTAGGGGATGAGAAATAAAAGTTATAAATAAAATGAAGAAATCAATCTTGACGAATCGCAATCGGCTTGCGATTTGCCTCGGTAAAGAGCAAGCCTCTTATTTATGATCAGAAAAAAATTCAGATCCAGCTTAATGGTGACTTACAAAATAATCATATCGATATTTGATTTAGCTCATTCTAATCTAAAGCCAATAAACTAGCAATCATATTATAAGGTTGGACTGTTCTGAATTCCAGGAGAGGGACATGTGTCCCAACCCCCCTTGTCTCCCGCGCCCGCCCATGCGGAAAGATTACATAGATATTGCTCCACATTTGGCATTTGGCTTATTTTTGAAAGGGGGACGTATTTAGAAACGCTTTGTAGACAGAAAATTACAGAATCCAGCGTACATGGATTATAATTTTCCACCTACGTAAGGTTTACGGTATAAACAAGAAAGGTCATGAGTTCTTTTCCTCGAGACTGAGGGAAGCGTACTTATCGATTTTATCTTTAACATTGATTGCACATCTTGAACTATATTTGGAGGTATTATTAGTTTATGAGGAGTCCTATTTAAAAACAAAGCACAGCTTGAGTTGTGTTCTTGTTACGTCAGACGCATGTTAAGAATCGGCATGAACCCCAATGATACAATAACGTTGAGAGCATTGGAATCAAAAAGTTAAAAAATTGACTCATATAAACTCAATTATAGCGTTTAAAAAAACACCAAGATTGCAGGCAAATGAGCGCTGTCACAATGAGAGTGTCCAATCTAATCACAATATTCTATGCTCCTGATGCATTATGTAATTTTTGCATGGTCTGTGCAAACTTTTGCTACAACGTAAGATTTTTCATCGTATGTAAAATTGCCGAAAAGTCATTTGGGGGCATCAAAAGCCATTAATGCATGATAAACTCACAAGAGACGTAAATGAAATCCAAGATGGCGGTAAAATATGAGCAATCTGTATGCATACACCTTTAAAATTCCAAGGATTGCCAACGTTACAATCTCACAGCTTCAGAGGTTTTGTTATTTACATGTAATTTCGTCGAGATTGTGAGGTTGGCAAACCTTGGATGTTTTGGTGCATCATACAGGTTGCCTCATATTTTCCGCCATCTTGGATTTCATAACGCTCTTGTGAGTTTTAAAACTGCATTTATGACTTTTGTGCCACCAATGGACTTTTCACTTGATTTTACTGAGAAATTTAACATTTTAGGCTGTAGCAAAAGTTTGCAACAGACCCATTTGTTGAGAGGGAATCGATCCTCCATAAACAGAGCTGCTGTTTCGCGTATTTGCGAGTCGTCGATGATTTTAAAAAAAAAAAAAAACTTGAGAATAAATTAATAATTAAACAGCAATTCCACCGGTTGAGAAAAGATTACGCAGTTCAGTTCGGTGTATGACTGTACTACACAAAATACGCTGAGCTGTGATCTTTTCTCAATCGGTGCAATCGCTGTTTAATTATTAAAATACCCGCAAGTTTTTTAAAGTCGCATCGACGACTCCACCGGTTGAGAAAAGATTACAGATTCGTGTTTTTTCGCGCAGTACAGTCATACACTGAACTGAAATGTGTAATCTTTTCTCAATCGGTGGAATCCATCGATGAATCCAAGAATATCATTAATTATACGCAAAACGGCAGCACTGCATAAAGGCTGTAGCAAAAGTTTGTAACAGACCCATTTCTTTCATCTTTTCACGAGTGGAAATTTGTATTTAAAGGGAAAAGCTGTTTTCATCTCATTTTAGAATGTATTTTAGTAGAATTTAACCCTTTACGGACCAGGTTAGTTCAAGAGAACACCACTCCTCCATTCATACAGGGAGGGTAGTTAACTGTTCGTACTCGGTGGAGTTGGAATTGCCTATACTACGAATTGAAGGCGCCCGACGAGACCTTAACTTGTAGTGTTTTCATCTATATTTGCGTTTATCCGGAATGAAGACTCTGAATCAATGTGAGACAGATTAGAGGAGAAAAACGAGTGGGTTAACTATTTTAGTAGTCTTAATAATATTTATTTTTACAAGAAAAATAAAATCAGAAAACATAATGATTAATTATTTAATTATTATTAGACTTTCAGAAAGAATTGTTGGAATAACTATTTTAATTTCTGTGATTCGGACACACAGAAATGACTATATTATATCCCCTATAACTCATTAAAATTATAAAATTTATTAAGTTCATACGAAAAGTCTACGGTAAGAGATAAGTGTCGAGAATTGCTCCCCACCCACGTGCACTGGTGACGCATGCCGCAGGTCACGTGAGCGGTGAGAGTGATGAGATGCATTATGTTTATGAATTGATAACAATGATGATAGAGGTGATGGCCATCGACGATAGAATATAGTTTTATTGACTAACTGTTGAAACTGTGACGTCACTCTGAAACCACCAATTAAACTGTCTTTAACTTTTCGCATGTACCAAACAGCAACATGCGAGCGCAATTGACGAGCGTGTGGTTGTGCTTCATTTGAGCGCCGGCCGCACGGTGAACCGAGTCATGGGATAGGTCGGACATGGAATTTGAGATTAAAAATGCAAATTTGAATTTTTTACAGTCAAAACCCAAACTATAAAGGGTGGTTCTTGTAGAAAATGTTACAAAAAGCTAAAACTACTTTCAAACTTCAATCCGTATTAAAAAGAATTTAATATAATATTAAAATAAATTTTTTTTATAATATAATAATAATTTAATTTTAATTAATATATAATAAAATATATTAATTATAAAAAAATGCTTTTAAAGGCGACGTTGCGCCCTTTCTTTCACTAAGGGGGAATGAATTTAAGGAAGTGTTTTTTCCATTTAAATTATGAATAATCGACGGTGTTCAGAAAACCCACTTCATTTTTCAGGGTTTAAAATGCGAACTGAAGTTGCCAAATTGACGCACGCCACTGGGTTTCACTTGCGCCGTTTGGGAATTTAAAGAAGTTAAAGAAACGATTGGTCTAATTCTATAAATTATTCCCGGGTTTATGAAAACTATTTATTTTTTTAATTTTTTTGGGGGTTCAGATTGTTGACTATTTACGGTATCGCACCGGGTATTTTTACATCCAAAAATTATAAAAAAAAAATCCCATGCAGGGTGGTGGAAGGGCGGGGGGGGGGGGTGAGAGTTGAGTAAAAATTTGTTAATTTTGTTCCCCATTATAAAGCCAAAATCGAAAGAAAAAGTAAGACAAACTAAATCCCTACTCGCCCTAACGTTAAACCGCACTCACAGCCCATCAAATACGTGGTTTGTTTTTGAGCGCCCCCCTTACTTTTTTCAAGGGGATAGGTCAATTTATTAAGTTTCCCCATTTGTTTAAGTCAAACAACTTGGGGGTTCTGGTTCGAATGAAACCTGCAAATAACCAACATGTTTTCCTGCTTCACACGTCTCTTTAACTTTGCGTTATTCAAGTTTTTCACTGGAGAAAATATGAAGTCTTGTGAAATAGATTCGCCCTAAAAATCATCCGGGTTCGACCAACTCTCGTTTGTGGTCAGGTGAGCTTAGGCTCGGAGATTTCTTCTCTCTCTCTTTTTCTTTTCTTTTTTTTCCTCTTTTTTCCCCCCTCCCCTTTTTATTGGAAAGGTGTTAGAAAGAAGAAATTCTTCATTTGAAAGTCTTGTAAACATTTAATAAAGAAGACTTTTTTTCCGCCAAAAAAACTTTTTTTTACGCTTTTAAAAATTTCGTAAAAAAAAAAAAACGATTTGGAAAAAATTTCGGAAATTTTTCAAGAAATCTTAAGGCAGACCGCCAGCCAGCTTCCGGGTTTTTTATTTTAACTCAAACCTACCTGAATTGTCACCGTGTACGGGGTCTTAACCTTTTTTTCTCCTTTCAAAAAAGAAAAAGTTCAAATTTTTAGGGTTAATTGACCGCGTGGGAATCGATTCTTTTCGGTGGGTTGAAATAAAGAGCAGAACACGATTTCTTTAAATTTCCCGACAATTGCCGTTTTACATATGTTGATTTAGTACATGCCACTTTCTCCATGTAGATTTATCATTTTTAAAAGGGGGTTAGCAAACTTTTGTAGAGCATAAATGTCCTATTGTGTTTTAACCAGCAAAATCACGAAAATACACAAAAAAAGTCAAAATCTTTAAAAACTCAGAAAAATTTGGCGGCAAAATCTAATTTAAGGGATAGGGAATTCCTGTCAATTGGCTTTCTTAAGGAAACAAAGATACTTTGCTAATTTGAAGGAACTCCAATACCCGTTTCCCCCTTAGTCCAATTGTCCATTCAGAGATGAGTTTTGTGATTTTTTGTCCCTCATCTTTTTCAGGTTTTTATGAAGAATCCTTTCTCCCCTGTACAAAATTTCCCCCCTTCTTTTCTTTTTTTTTTTTTTTTTTTTTTTTTTTTTCTTCCTTTTTTCTTATAGTTGTAACAATATGAACCTAAAAACTTTAAGGTCCTCCAAATGATTAGTATAAAACTATTTTTGAAATAAAATTTCGTAAAGCTTTTAAAAAATTTGATTTTTTCGGAAATTTCAGAGCGATAAAATCAAAGATATTCCCCTCCCAACGACCAACTAGTTCAAAATCAAAAAATAAAAGTTCAATTTTTAATTTATGAGCTGAAAATTCGGAAAAAAAAAGAGGATGTCATCGCTTAAAAAGGGGTTAAATAGAGAATTCCTATTACAAGTATGTATCTTCCCTAGAAAACAATGCCCTGAATTGCGGGGGACTAATGTTTGGGAGGTATAGCGAATTCCAAAAAAAAAAAAGCAAAAGAAAAAAGAACGGGGGAGGGAAAAAGGGAGGGGGAGGGGAGGGGGAGGGGGAAGGGAAGGGTTACTTGGCTATTTGGGGTTAGGAACTTTATGTCTCTGGACGCGGTTAAATTTTGCCAAAGCTTCGCGAAAGGTGAAACAAATTAGCGACCCCCCCTGCCCCAATCAAAAAGCTAATTTCCCTTTTTTTTTTTTTTTTTTCCCCCTCTATTCCTTATATCCTAATCTTCTTGATCTTTTTTATCTCCCTTTTTCCCTTTCTCCCTTTTCGAAGGATTGAGTTAAAATTTTTTATTTTTAAAGGGGGGAAATCTTTTTTCAGAAAAAAATTAATGCAAGGTCATATACAGAGGGGAATTCAACCATTTCCCCAAAAAAGTTCCCCTTTTTTTTATTTGTTTAACAAATTCGGAAGGAGGCTTATTTGAAAGAGTGTTCTATTTTCTATTCGTTTTTTTTTTTTCATACAGTTTTCTGTTTGAGGGTTTGATAAATAGTGGCTGATTTCAGGTGGTTTTTTGGAAGGGGCAAAAGAAAAGGGAGCGAAGGGAGAAAAAAGTTGATCTTTTAAATGGGTTTAAAGTGACCTTCAATTGCCAAATCGCAGTACCCATACGCCGGCGTGTTTTTGCAATAAAAGCACCCAAGGTTTCTCTTTTTTTTCAAATCAATATTTAAATTTGATTTTCTACTTTTTTTAAAAAAAAAAACTCGAAGGAGTTGAAAAATAAAAGGTTTCCCCGGATTGCAAATAAAACAACTTTTAAAGGAAAAAATTATCCCGGGTTTTTATTTTTTAGGGAAAAACCCAAATCACTCTTTGAAAGTTCCCTTCATCGGGTTCCCCTAACAAATTCCCCGCTTTTAAAAAAAGGTTTTGAAATGCCTTTCCTGGTTCAATCAAAGGTATGTTTTGAAAAAAAAAAAAAAAAAAAAAAAAAAATTGGCTGAAAAAAAAACTCTGTTGAAGGGTTGTATAAACTGGGGGGGGGGAAAATTTCCCCCGTTCCAAACACCAATTTTGATTTTTTTAAAAGTTTGGCATTCTTTTTGAAAAACCCAAATTAAATAAATTTTTTTTTTTTTTTGAAAATTAAAAAAAAATAAATAAAAAAAAATTTCCCAATTTCTTTGGGTTTATATATTGTAAAAAACGATAAAAAATGAAAAAAATTTTTTGACCGAAAAAAAAAATTTTTTTTATTTTTTTTCCCCATGATTTGCCCCCAAATAATTAAAAATTTTGTTTGAAAAAAAAAATCATAGTGGGGGGTTAATTCGTTTAAAACTACGGTCACTCTGAGAAAAATTTTCCTGTTATTTCAACCGAAATTCAATTTAGGAAAAGAATTAAACAGAATTCTTGTTAAAAATACTGTAATTCCTGTTACATTTATCCAAATTCCTGTTATGTACATTAACCTGAATTCCGCGGTAACTTTAACGGTCATTCTGTTTTAGACATTCCTTAACCAAATTCCGGTTACTGTAACAATACATTTTTCTCAGTGCATTTGTTACAGTTGTTCATTGATTTTCCGGTCATAAACTTAAGCCCTTTAGCAGTGCTCAACATAGGCGTCTTCAAGTTTTAAAAAATCTAAAAAGATATTTTTTTATCAACAGAAATGGATATATAGTTAAATTATATTTTACAAACTATAAAGAGGAGTAGGTATACGAAGTGACAAATACAGCACATGAACATTACACAAGCGTGTAGAGTTGTTATAGGTGTCAAAGAGGGACCCACGACCCTAATTTTGTTACTTCACACAAACCTTGAAATTAATAAATCAACAAACCAACCAATCAATCAATTTCTCTCCCCCTCTCTTTCTTTCGAATAATTAAACACACACGCACTTATACATTTTCTCTCTTTATAAAAAAACCCTATGTATACTTGTGTAACCAGTGGCGAATCCAGGGGGGGGGGGGGGCACGGGGGCACGTGCCCCACCCCCAGAAGCCTCAAATTTTGCCTTTTTTCTATAGAAAATATCCCGAAATTGCTTCCACCAACGCTTCAAATTTCAAAATTTCACAGGCGTGCCCCCCCCCCCCCCCAGAAAAATTTTCTGGATCCGCCACTGTGTATAACTATCCATTTCTCTTTGCTAAAAGCCAAAAGAGCATGTTGAGAACCGTTTCGTGGCGTGCATTTGGGCATAAATGAATTCTCCTAGTCGGTTCATGGGAATGGGGCTCTTGCAAACTTTTGCTGTGAGTATACTATGACTTTCAAAAGAAAGTACCCTGTTCGAAATTCTTCTTATTCTCCCCCGTCGTTTCCAATAGAAGTTTCGATTTCTCAAAGCGTACTCTGAAAGAGGCATTCTGATTAGTCCTTAAATCTAAGCAGTGGCGTCGCGTGCAATTTGGCAGCAATGTATTCTATACATTTAAACTCATGAAAAATATCGAATTCAGGGGGTGCACACTGCACAGTGCACAAGGAAAATTCGATATATTTAATGAGTTTAAATGGAGCAGTTGCATTGTTGCCAGATGGCACGCGACGCCACTGAATCTAAGGCATTCTAATCACCCTATAACCCCATACCTCGGAATTGACATACGCTATGTCGTTCAACGGCATACTTTTTTTTCTCCGTGTGAATGTATAGTCCAATGTGATGTAAAAACCGGCGAAAATCACGGAAATCACACTGACAGAGTAAAATTCAGTAATAAATTCATATAACTGCTATGACGGCAAGTTTGGCTAAACGTAGGTATCATGGAAGATTCCTGTCTGTTAAGTCACATTCTCCACAGAAACACAGAGATATGTCTTAATTTAGATAGGAATTTCCCATGATACCTGCGTTAGTCCGCCAACAAACCCGATTCTGAGAGGGAATATCGTGATTTTTTAGTGCCCATCGTCATTTTTACAGGTTTTTATTCAGGAATCCCTGCAGCAAAAGTTTGCAACCATTAATAAATCAACAAAATCAATTAATCAATCAATTTCTCGCCCCCTTTCTTTCTTTCTTTCGCATACATAAACATATACACACAAGTATACACTTTCTCTCCCTAGCTATATAAAAAGCCTTTTGCATAACTATCCAATTCTCTTTGATAAAAGCCAAAAGGGCATGTTGAGAACAGTTTCGTGGCGTACTTTTGGCATAAATGAATTCTCCAAGTCAGTTCATGACAATTCGAAGAAGAAAAAAAAAATGTAAAGTAGGAGCCCACTTTTGATATTCAGTTTTAGAAAGAGATATCAAAACATGTGGGTCACGTGAGAGTGAAAGATAACTGAGAGCTGCACGATGACAGTTGATGGTCATCGCATTGGTATGCGCAACACAGGCTAATTGCGGACTTCTGTGACGCCACACTGACAGCGCGTCTCTAGGAAACCGGACATTCAATTTTATCTATTCCCTAACTATCCCGTGAGTCGAATATCCGAGGATGCAAACAAGACCTTTCTTCTTAGGATGGCGGAATTTTATTCGAGCCAAGCGAATGAAAAAAAAATCATCAAAGCGATGACAGAGAGAGACCCTCCACGAAAAAGCTGAGAAAAACGCCAGAGCTTTCAAGAATGCTGCGCCTTCGGTACGCCGAGGTGGAGGTAGAATTGCATTTTCATTTCAAAGGGTTTCAAGTTTTCTCCTCGCGGTTGAATGGTTTTCAAGCTGCGGTAACCCAGCACGGTTGCCAAATGCTAATAGGCGGAAGGTGGCCCAGTAAATGGCGATGAATAGATAACTCTCATAAGTAAATGAATATATGAAAATTGAATCGAGCCATTGCGGGTTTAATGAAAATCTTAGAGTACCCCCCCCCCCCCCCCCCCCCAAAAAGACTGGTATAGTCTACCATACGCATAGTTGATTTTGGTATATGCTAGAAAAAGTAGAGTAATACGTCACTGGAGTATGGTAAACTGTGCCAACCGATTAAACTAATTTAGTATAAGCTACATCGCATTTACCAGACTATGGTGAGTTTACCATACTTTCTAGTAGACTTCAAAATCAGTTAATTATGCGCGTAAGTGCAGGTGAAAAATCAACAAAATTTCCGTGACGATTATGAACGTTCATCGATTGTTCACAAAGCGATCAATATTACAGTCTAACCATACTGAAAGATATAGTTTTTGTTTTTTGTTCCCAAGTGAAAATGTCCTCTTTTTCCAACTTGGGTCCAACTAACGAGTTATAACTGTTGAGGGACGATGTCATGTCATGATTCCTATTTCAAAGTGAGGCAGCATTATTAAATTTTTTGTTCCTTTTTTGTTTTTTTTTTTTTTGTTTTTTTTTTTTTTTTTTAAAAAAAACCTATCTGAATCCAGAATTTTGAAACAACTATCCAGGTTAGACAATTTTGTCTGTTTTCTGTCATGTGTCAGTTTCTTTATCGTGCAAATCCTTCTGAAAGATACAGTTCTTTCAATTACTAACGTGTCCAGATCAATTTCAAAATAGATACGGCTCATTTTTTAATTTAACCTTAAACCTTAGGCAAACAAACAGAGCACGTGTTACAATGGCTGCCCCATCTCCGTGCTATTATCAAAATTACGTCCCAGAAAGCCACCAGCCACCAGCGGATCCACCAGCGGATCCAAGAGATTGTCCTTCTCTCTCTCTTTTTCTCATAAGAACGTATATTTTAGAAAAGGATGGAAGAAGTGATGAAACTCACGCGACTGCTCCTAATGTGTCCTTTTCTAACACACACGCTCTAATGGGAGAAGAGAGAGGAGGATTTTCTGAATCCACCAATAGAAAGCCCTCTACGGTTATAGCTCATTGATGACCGCGGTCCATCAAACGAAATCGGAATCAGAACATTCATGTCACCGAAGTAACGAGATCAGATAGTTTGGGATTCAAACACGGAGACGGAGCCTGCAGATCAGTGGTCAGTTGCTCTATCCACTGACCACTGCAGACCATACTGAGGTTGACCCCTATAGTATACACCGACTATACACATAGATGTCCAAAAATTGCTTGATTCCAAACAAAGAGATAATTCCAAAATTGAAAGCGTCAAGTTTATAAAACACTTCACAATAGCTCAATTTTTTTTTCGACGGGGTATTACGTTTGAAAATCGCTGAACGGTTGTGTTTCATTGTTCTTTTGCTTGCGAGGGTTCCTCTAAATCAGTGGTGGCGTGTGCAATTTGGCAACAATGGATCATCTCCATTTAAGCCTGTGTAAAATAATCGATCTTTAAGAGGTGCATTACATCCCCAAGGCATCTATATATTTGCATAGGTTTAAATGACAAAATACATGGTTGCCAAACTGTACAAGCCGCCACTGCTACATCAAAGGCGCGGTTAATTCTCAATTTTGATGAATCTCTTCTTCAAAATCAATGTTTTGTTCGGAGCCAAAACATTTAGGTGTTTATGAATCGAAACTCTGCTTTTGTTGTCACATTATGAATCAAATTAATCGGCTCAGCGTTGAAGTCTGAGCGGTACTTTCAAGTTTTGTTTGGTTCAAAAGTTAGGTTCATATTCTATCTCTCTCAATCTCATATAATCTCTATACTTAAACGGTGTACCTTACTCTCGTCTTGAAATATTTGGACTAAATAATTTACCCCAATCATTTAAGTTCGAGGAAGCAATTAAAAGTTCGTAAATATCTAAAGTAAAAAATTCTGAAAGAACACGGATATATACTATGTCCGCTCATCCAAATCGTTCTTGATAAAGTTGTCTATATTATTTTCTAAAGAGTCTTATCCCATAACATCCTGAATTATTTCATTTTCGTTCGACCATTTTCAAAACAACCCTTAATAAAGCAACCCCCAAACCTTTAAATTTTGTTTTTAATAATTTTAGAATGCCCAAAAAAAGGCCGATGCCAAATGACATTTAATCTTTAACATCTGATTCCCAATCTATTACCCCCTAATTTAAAAAAAACCCCACAAAATGAAAACTACCATCTAGCTGTAGCCATATGGCTACGCTAGGATAATATGGGTTTTAAGGATGTGCAGGCTCATCCTATAGACACTTGGTAAGTTTCAAAAGTAAAATCAGTTCTTTGATCAGTAAAAAAATGGTCTTATTGCTCATTGGTTGTCGGATTCGGAATTGCAAAATAACTCGGGGGGGGGGGGGGGGGGAATAGACACCACTGCCCGCGGGGGTTTGCGGATAAAAAAGTTCGTGAACCGCTGATCGACAAAGTGGCAACACAGGAGCCCTAGATACCCTACGCCTTTCCGAGTTACGAATTATACACAGCGAGTCGCATCGCGAACCATTAAAAAAACTACAGGAACTTTTCAATGGTTTGCACTCGAAAAGATCATCCGCTGAAATTCAAACACGACAGCTTTCATTCCGCCAGTAGTATTCTAAATAGCGAGGTGTTTATTTTGATATAATTACCCTGTAGTCTATCCATTCGCTCCACTCGTACGACTCACGAGAGACAGTTTCCATGCCGAGCGAGGGTGACGGGGGGTCGGGGGTTGTGCTTTTTTGTGCGATCAACTCAAAGTTCAAGAGCACTTATTTGTGATCGGCTTCTTCTCTGTTTTTAGCAGTTTCACGATCCTCCACCCTTTCACTCTCTGCTCAATGTTGTACTGCAATGGGGCTGTTGCACACAATTGCTGTAAGCGATTTAATAGTCGATTCTGGTGTAAAAACCTCCCAAAAAAAACGATGGCAGCGCTAAAAACTTCCGAAATTTTCTCCTAAATTCGATAAACGATTTTTTTAGCGCGGGCGTAATGGTGGCTGAGGGTAGTAACAATGGGAGATTCCCATCTAACAATACTTTAACTCCATCAAGAAGTGACCAATAAGAGACGACTTTCATTTTACACCGGTGTCACTAGGTGTTGCGGTAACATCGGATGTGGCCATATCGAGCAAATTACTCTGGAATCAGGTAGATGGAGAGATGACGAAAAAAAGAAAGGAATTCCCATTGTTACTCCCTAGACCTTACCCCTGCTGAAAACGTTTATTTGGTTTAAGAGTGGATTCCGGAAGTTTTAGGTGATTGTTATTTTGAGGTTTTTTACCCCAAAATCATGTTTAAATCGCTTTAAAAAAAGTTAACAGATTGCCGTTTAAGTTTTGGGGTGCAAAAAATGAAGTCTTGAAGGGGACGAGAACTTTTTTTTTTTTTTTTTTTTTTAAACATTGCTAGCTTCCCCATTTAACCCATTAAAGTATCGAATAATATCGTTTGGAACACATGTTAGGTTTTGGTAACCCTTGGATTTTCATTTTTAATTTTTTAATTTGTTTTTTTCCCCCCCAATAAAATTTTATTTTTTCCCTTTCGTTTCCAACAAACCCCAAATGTACTCAAACAACGGCCCTGGTTTGGCAACCCCAACTTTACTTAAATTGGAAAAAACGTTAAGCATGGGAGTCCCAAGTTTGATTGTTTTACAGAAAAGGGATAAAAACCTGTTGCCAAATGCAGAGCCGACGTCTAAAAATTTATTATCTTTAAACAATTGAAATTAAAAGTTTTAATTTCTAAAAATCGTTTCTGCAATTACTCCTCGCAAATTTCAGTTTTTTTTCCACGTTGCACTAAATGTTATTTAAAAAATAATTTATTAGAGGCCTTCAATCCCGGGGTTATGCAAAATCAGCATACTTGCAGGGAATTTTTCACCCCCTTAAATTTGGGAAAAATTTATTTTCCTAACCGGATTAAATTTAAGGGGAAAGGAGTGCCTACCCCAAGAAAAAGCCCTTCTTTGGAAACTCCCAAAGTTTTAGAGCTGAAAAAAGCACAACTTCTTTAATGACTCAACGTCCACCAACTTTTTTATTTTTTCCAAAAAAATTTTTTCAGCGGTTTCTTAAAAAAGATTAAAAAAACCCAAATTTTCGTCTTTGCTAATTTGAAAAAAAAAACAGTCATCTTGCTTTTAAAAATACACTTGTTTTAAACCCTCCCCATTTAAAACAAAAAAACTTTTTAATCTATTTAAAGTGTCCGAAACATGAAAAAACCATTATTTTGGTAAACTTTAAAGTTCATGAAAGAAAATTAGAATTTAAATCAGCTTGAATCATCCAAAAAAACAAAAATGAATCGATCTCTCCTTTTTTTTCATTTTTTTCAATCGAAAAATGTTATAAAAGTTGGAAAGTTCGTAAGGGTTTGTGCAAAAAAAAGTTAAAAAAATAAAAAAAATTGAAATTTGTCAATTTTTTCACACCCTTAAAAGGTTGTGGATTTAAAATGTCAATTTCAAAAATTTTTTTGAAAGTTTGTCACAAATCTTATGGTTTTGGGTAAGAGTAAAAGTGAAAGAAACGACGGGGGTGAATTTTTCCACTTAATTTGGTTTATTTTTCCAATCGTCCCGAAAATTTTTGATGTTTCAATAAAGAATTTTAAAAAACGAATCCCGGGCCAGCCAAACACCGGAGCTAATGAAATTAAATTTATCGTACCCCCGAAACCCTTTTGAATTACTGCCTTAAAAAAATTTTAAAAATTTGAAATTTCCCAATGGGCTCAAAAATTATTTAAAATTTTTTCGTTTCAAAACATTTTAATCGCTTTGAGCAATTTTTTTTTTTTTTTTTTTTTTTTTTTTTTTTTTTTTTTTTTTTTTTTTTTTTTTTTGGAAAGAGGGGGGTGAACTTCAAAATTTTTTCCCAACCCTTTTTAATTATCCAACAACCCAACTTATTCCCCAAAAAAAACCTCAAGGCCCTAAGAAAAAACCCCCATTGAGGGGGAAATTGGAAAAGGGGGTTTGAGGGGTTTAAAATTTTGGGGGCCCTAACAACAGGGGGGCCCTAAAAAATTTTAGGGGTTTTTGGATATGTTGGGGATGAAACTTAATGGAGAGGGGTGGTGGGGGGGGGGAAATATTTGGGGGTTTATGTAGTCACAAAAATAGATCGATTACTTTTCAAAATTTATTTCCTTTTTTCATAATGTAATAAGGGGTTGAATCCCTAATTATTAACCTAATAAGATCATTTCCACTGTTGGGGGTGGGGAAAATTGGGGAAAATTGGGGACTCTGAAAAGAAAATACGTTTGTTTTTGCCCATTGGGTGAAATTGGGGTTCGTTATTTTTTCAAAATTCGAAGTATCGATTTTTAGAATTAAATAAACAAAATACGAAAAATTTACTTTTCTTTGTATAATGGTGCTAGCTTCATTGGACATGGTGCCGATCACAACATCGGTCATGGTGCGGTTGCTAAAATGTTTACCAGGGAAACTGATAAACGAAACAGTTTTGATGGTGGAGTCACACTGATTTTAATTTTGAACTGGAACCCGGGAAAAATATGTAATGCATTCTTGAGCTTATTTAGCCCCTGGAGGTTATGTAACGGTCTCCTTTACACTTCTCTAGCCCCTGGAAGTTATGTATTGGATTCTTGAGCTTTTGTGGCGCCTGGAGGTTATGTATATATTGATTTTATTACACTTCTCCAGCCCCTGGAAGTTATGTAATGGATTTTGAGCTTTAGTGGCACTTGGATGTTCGGTAATTGATTCTATCACTTTTCCCCCAGTCCCTGGAAGTTATGTAATGGATTATTGAACATTTGTGGCGCCTGGAAGTTAGGCAATTGATTCTATTACACTTCTCTCTCCCTGGAAGTCATGTAATGGATTCTTGGGCTCATTTAGCGCCTGGAGGTTATGTAATGGTCTCCTTCACACTTATCCAGCCCCTGGAAGTTATGTAATGGCGTCTTGAACTTTTGTGGCGCCTGGGTGTTATGTAATTGTTTTTTATTACACTTCTCCACCCCCTGGAAGTTATGTAATAGTTTTTTGAACTTTAGTGGCGCCTGGAGGTTATGTAATTGATTCTGTTACACTTCTTCAGCATCTGGAATGGCGCTAGCACCATCATTCAAAGTGCCAGCAACGTAGCATCACCAGCACCATGGGCCCTTCCTTTTTCAATGAAAAGGAAGCAGTGGTGGATCTAGAAAGTTTTTCTTTAGGGGGGAGGGGCCTTAAACATTTGAAGCTTCACAGAAAGCAATTTTGGGCTATTTTTTATTGAAACAAGGCAAAATTACTGCTTCAATGGGGGGGGAAATCATTGGATCCATTGGATGGAAAGAATTACTATTTTTACAAAACTTTCGTAATTTTCCTACAGGAGGAAAAAAAAATTTAAAATTAAAAAATCGTTCACTTGTTTCATGGAAAAAATACCCCACTCGCCCTGGATTGGGATCCAAGAATCGTAAGATCGCACATTTTATGCTTCCTTGTCATCATATTGCTTGATAATGATGCCCAAAGTTTCTGAGGACATCATATCAGCTGTCATCCTCAAAAATTGTTTATTGGTTTTCAAGACCTTGAGGGCGTAATCGTGATTTTTTAGGTCATCCTCAAAAGATTTTTATGGCGCCCTCAACAATGTTTGAGGGCCCTCAAGAATCTTGGTGGTGTCTTCTTGCCCTCAAAAGATTTTTAGGGCACCCTCAACAATATTTGGGCCCTCAAGAATCTTGAGGGTGTCCTCATGGTTTTTGAGGGCACCCTCAAAGGATTTTGATGGCTCCTCAAGAATGTTTGAGGGCCCTCAAGAATCTTGAGGGTAACCTCATGATTTTGAGGGTACCCCCAAAAATCGTTGAGGGTTCTTGAGAATCCTTGAGGGTTTTTTTCAACTAGGGTTGTCACGATCACGTTCCTGTATTTTTTGGGAAAATCGATTTTACGAAAGGAATGGAGTCAGAATATAAATTAAATGGATCATTGAATTGCCCATGAATTTAATTGCCTGTCGCGTGTAATTTTCCACAGCAGTAGTCTGTCATCTCCACAGGTATTTACATGATGATCCTTCAAGTCTTACAAAAATACTTAAAAACAAGCAGGGAAGCTCCGATACATTGCATG